>OZ025250.1:27915238-27957738 GCA_964019135.1 Arenicola marina
GTCGCGATATGGCACACTCTTGAGCCTCCCTGTCTCCGCCCCTATCCTTCGGCGGGCACATGTGGAGCAAGAGTACGATCATCGAGACTTGAGATGTTTTTGTATCAATTGCGCGCGCCTTATTTGTAAGTTGATGTTCAGAACGCGCACTCATTGAGGTCATTGCTTAGGTGCTGGAAACCAGCTTGCTGCGCTGTTTGCCCGTGAAGAATCGAGGGAGCGTAAATATATATTGTGTTTGATTAGGTCCAGGCAGTCCTAAATATAAAATCACAATATAGTTAGGGTAAGACATTGATCTCCTCATAGTTCATGTGATCCATTCGAAAAGACTGTTGGTAGCATTGTATCTTGAGGCAAATTAGCAATGTTTACATTTTTGTGACACACGAGACTCGACTGATCAGTCTATTAGGCACATTTGTACGTAATCATTGATACCGCGAGCAGATATGTTATTATTATGTCGTAAAACAGGAAAAAACCAACACATTTGCTTGCCTGACACTGACAGTCACTCATAAAACAACCGCATTCATGTGTAGCAACGGTCTATTCCCTCGTATATATATATATATATATATATATATATATATATATATATATATATATATAACAATATAGACGACATTAGGACAACGGCTGGAATTAGGTCAACCGGAGGGTATTAGGTCAACGGCGCTATATATCCCACTCAGCCATCGTTTTTGTGACTTTTTTTTTTATTAATGTATTCATTTGGGCGTAATTAACTCTCAGGCCAATTATTATTCATTTCTGTTGCATATTAAAAGATATATGGTCGAGCGTTGTCCTAAGACCGTTGACCTAAAACTGTTGTCCTAATGTCAAAAGTGTTCTACAGCACAGACGACATTAGGTCAACAGGTTGACTTAATACCATATATGTTTCGTGTTGTCTTAATACCGTATATATTTCGCGTTGCCTTAATACCGTATATATTTAGAGTTGCAATAATACTACGTTTCGCATTGCCTTAATACCGTAGATGTTTCGAGTTGCGTTAATACTACAGGTTTCGCATTGCCTTAATACCGCCTATATTTCGCGTTGCGTTAATACCGTAGATGTTTCGAGTTGCGTTAATACTACAGATTTCGCATTGCCCCGCATATATTTCGCGTTGCCTTACTACGGTATAAGTTTCGGGTTGCCTTAATACCATATAGAATTATGATCTAAATTAACACGATTTTAATCATTGATTATAATCTTTATACCAGGCCCAAGCCGGGGAGACAATTGATAAGACTATCGTGTAAGTCTTGTACGTCAGAATTATGTAAGAGACTGCGCATTATAAATCCGAATACTATAGCAAAAACAATTATGATGCATCAACAAGATGTATTTATCAAATTTTGATCATTGTCTGAAATGTGAGGTTCACGGCAGTGAGGTAATAAATCTGAGGGCAAGCAGATACAACAATACATGGATTAGAGTATTAGAAATTGAAACTTTTATTTCTTCCTGTTCCAGAATATGGAAATAATGCAATTAACATGATAGAAGATAATATAGCATTATAGCGTATCGTGAGTTCGAGAATACGGAAGCGGGATGATCGAATACCCCGCTTCGTACGCCTAAGGTATTCCTGCCTGCTGCCCCCCACCCCCCTGCACCCGCCACCGCTTCCTACGCCAAATGTACTCCTGTCTCCTGTCCCCCATTCCTTCGCCTAAAACACTCCTGCGTCCTACCGTCCCCCGCCCCCGGTCCCTACGCCTAAAATACTCCAGCTTCCTACCCCCCCCCCCCCCCAAACCAGTTCCTGGTTCTTACGCCTAAGATACTCCGGCTTCCTGGAACCCTCTCGATTCTTAGCCTATCATACTTGTCCTTCCACCCCCCCCCCCTTCACCCTCCCAGGCCCTCCGGCTCCGCCGATTCGTATGCCTGCTTCTGCCCCCCCCCCCTCCACCCCATCCCCCGTTCAAACGCCTATAAGCCACTCCTGCCTCCTGGCCCCCGGTTTCTAAGCCTAAGGTACCCCTGGCTCCTGGCCTCCCGATTCCTACGCATAAGATACCCCTGTATCATAGACCCCCGGTTCCTACGCCTAAGATATTCATGCCTCCTGGCCCCCCGGTTTCTACGCCTAAGATACCCCTGTCGCCTGGGCCCCCGGTTCCTAAGTGTAAGACACTCCTGCCTCCTGGCCCCCGGTTCCTAAGCCTAAGACACTCCTGCCTCCTGGCCCCCCGGTTCCCACGCCTAAAAGACACACTTGCCTCCTGGCCCCCGGTTTCTACGCCAAAGATACGCCTGCCTCCTGGCCCCCTGGTTTCCACGCAAAAAACACTCTTGCCCCCTAGCCCCCCGGTTCCCACGCCTAAAAGACACACTTGCCTCCTGCCCCCCCGGTTTCTACGCCAACGACACTCCTGCCCCTTAGCCCCCCGGTTACTACGCCTAAGATACGCCTGCCTCATGGGCCCCCGGTTCCTACACCTAAGATACGCCTGCCTCCTGGCCTCCCAGTTTCTACGCCTAAGATACCCCTAGCTCCTGGCCCCCCGGTTCCTACGCAAAAGACACTCATGCCTCCTGGCCCACCGGTTCCAATGCAGAAGATACGCCTGCCTCCTGGCCCCCGGTTCCCACGCCTAAGATACGCCTCCCTCCTGGCCCCCCGGTTCCTATGCCTAAGATACTCGTAGCTCCTGGCCCCCCGGTTCCTACGCCAAAGACACTCATGCCTCCTGGCCCACCGGTACCTATGCCTGAGATACGCCTGCCTCCTGGACCCCCGGTTCCTACGCCTAAGATACCCCTGGCTGCTGGCCCCCCGGTTCCTACGCCAAAGACACTCATGCCTCTTGGCCCTCCGGTTTCTACGCCAAAGACACTGCTACCTCCTGGTCCCCGGTTCCTACGCCTAAGATACGCCTGCCTCCTCGGACTCCAGTTCCTACGCCAAAGACACTCATGCCTCCTGGTCCCCCGATTCCTAAGCCTAAGATACCCCTGGCTCCTGGGCCCCCGGGGTTCTACGCATAAGATACGCCTGCCCAATAGCCCACCGATTTCTATACTTAAGATATACTCCTGCCTCCTGGCCCCCGGTTTCCACGCCTATAAGTCCCTCCTGCCTCGTGCCTCTCCGGTTCCTAGCTACGCCTAAGATATATTGCTGCCTCCTGGCCCCCTGGTTGCCCCGCCTAAGATACGCCTCCCTCTTGGATCTCCGGTTCCCACGCCTAAGATATACTCCTGCCCCCCCCCCCCCGGTTCTCACGCCTAAGATACGCATCCCTGCTTGCTGATACCACGGGCGGATGGACATATACCACTGGACGCCCACTGGGTCAGACAATATATCATAAGAAATACCATGAACAGAATAAGTTTGAACTTTAACGGGGAACACGTAGTATGTACATCAAAGGTGTAGGGAATCAAAATATGACTGTATGCATACATCCTTAAACATTAAATATATTCATCATGCATACAGATTGATATTGATATTGTAGATATATTGCGCCGCGAATAACGCCATCCGTCGCCCGGCATCTTCGACCATCGGGTGTATATGCCCTCTCCTTCAAAAGAAAATACCCGAACATCAGGAGCACGGACATTAAAAGTGCCAACATCATGGCGAAAACTATAGAGACTGATTAATTTTTAACAGAAACCAATTTTATTAGCATAGCTTCGATTCCACCTCATTCAAGTACTGCCTCCTGCCCGTTTGATTGGTATACTTATCATCGTACGTTCTTTTCATGACGATCGAGATACGAGTTCGCCATTTTAGTTTATTACATCAGTATAGCCTAGTCTAAAACCTATCATATCAGTATACATAAGCACCTCAGGCACTTAATTTAAGCTGCCAAAACATTTATAAGCTTATACAAAATTCAAACGCTGAATTGCACAAGCGCTTCCCAGCTTTCAGAATGAAGTTTTCACGATGCCATATAAAACGTTTGATTAAGGTTTGATCAATATACATATGAATATCCTCCATTGCTAAACACAACGAATATGTACAAACAGAATGAATAGAAAAATTCCACAGATGTGGCCGATTTTAATACAATTTTTTTTAATTGGCCAAGAAAATTAAGTAGAATATATTGCATCTCTGTTTATAGTTATCAATTATAATTGATATGTGCATTCGCAACACATGATCAGGTTAAACACTAAAGTTTAACCTGATCATGTGTATACTCTTAACAACTGCTTCATATTAATATATATATTGCATTGCAATCAATGTGTTAAGCCATCTGTGCATGGCAAGAATAACTGTTATGTGAAGACAATGTAATAAACATATTCTTCTATAATAGAAATCCACAATGCACCTTAATGCACAACAAAAGTCAGTACTTGTGCAAGTTGTAATTTACAGTGATGGTTGTCAGGGTAACTTGTAGAGCTCGGGGGAAGGTCATTGGTCAAATCCATGAATCAATAAATTATAGTTTTTCGACATTAGTACAGATATAGTTAGAATGTAACCTATGTGCAATAATTAGTTAACTTTTAATATTAGTGGCATCAATTTATAGGTGGGGATTAATTATGACAAATTAATTGCTGCATTCACAAACTGGTGCACACTCAAATGGAAGAGATTAAAACATAAATAAAAAGCTCATAGGGATCATCAGTCAGATCAGGAATTTGTGCAGTATGTAAATTGTTAAGAGAATGCTACTGTATTTGCAGTACCAGTACATCCTGTTAGGTACAGTCACAGTTAATTTGTGATAGCTTGTTCAGTTATAAGAATGTTGACAATTACATATGTTAATGCTCTACATGTTTTAAAATTTATATGTCACCAGTTGTGCCTGCGGGACATAGGTTAATTATGTATGATTGAGATAACATTATGATTTATTGCAGCACAACATTTTTTAAATGATAGTTCTGGTTGTTACATTTGTTCCATAAACTTGATAACAATTGATTACATAAGGTATATATTTCAGTAAAGTATTATACAGATAATACTAACCAAAATACAATTGCATGATCTACTGGTTCCACAATTGTTTGAACATACAATGAACATGATAATTAAATTTTTAAAAAAAATGATTCTGTGGATCGAATATGACAAAGGAGCTTAAGTTTGCAATATTACAAAAATACTCGGGAATAAGAGGTGTTCAAGAAACTGTATATCTGCAACTATAAATCAAACTATATGCAATAATAACAATGAGAAATTAAGTCATATATATCTTGATATTGCATAACCTATATACAGGTTATTATTACTTGGTCTACTTTATCCATGTAATTTAATCCTTTATTTTTAATACCATATCATTCACAGGAGATGTATGATTGTATGATTTCTCAATGGAAATTGTTATTAAACTTCTACATGGTAAATAATACCAAATTGTAAAGAAGATGTTCCAGTGCACATCATATATAGCAATTGCAATAACCCTAATAACATTAATAATATATGGCTACACAGCCAAATAATTGTGCTCCTTTAGGTCTGAACAAGAGATTCTTTTGGTTAGGTATTTGCAACAAAATTGTTCTGGTCTAGTTCAGGTACAGAAAGCAATGTTGGCCATCAAGACAACTTACACATGCTTTCGGACTTCAACATGCCTATAATTAAGTTGCACACTACAGGCAAAAGACATTAATTATTCCTTTGAAGGGAGTCCTTTCCATTTATATCTCAGATTCTTTATGTGAATACCATTATGACTGCAGGAGTGCATAATTTTGTTTTTAAATTGCAGTAAAATGATATTGATATAGGATCTAAGTATTATGATACATACTCATTACAATTATAATTTTGTATTTATTAGTATACAATACTATCTTTTTTAATATATTGTTACCAGTGCATAAATGCATACCCAGTACTATTTGGTCATTTCACACCTGCCAAATCAATTGTTTGTCTATAAAAACTTAGTCATATATAAAATATATTGCATTGTCACCTACAAAAATGCCCTTGCAATATTACAATCAGTTTAATCAACTTTATGTCAATTCATATTAAAAGCTGACAGTTTAGCTACTTTATCACCCATCCTAAATGGCCTAAAAATGACAGATTAATTAAACCGTAGTACTTAATTATTAGTATTTACATATCCATCATACTGGCAGGCAATATCACTTGTACTTGATAAACGGATAAGGTTTAATGTCAAGCTCTGCTCAGTTCAGGTCTTAATTTAATTAACTGATTTTTCCAAATTGTTGTATTACATGTCATAAGAAATACAGCCCAGACAGGTACTCAGATTTGTTGACAAACAACACCCTTAGATGCTCAACCATTGTGGTGTTATTTGTCAACAATTTTAAATGCATGTGCCAGGCTGTATATGGTATAGCCTATTTGTCAAATTAGTGATACAATCTATTTTCTTATTAATGGAATTAAAATTAGATGATCTTAGACATGACCAGATTGCAATAGCAAGCCCTGTAGGATTGTTGGAGGAGGGGAGGGGGGCGAAGGAAAGGGAGAGGGGAGGCGGCTAGGGGGAGGGGGGATCGCATTTCCAAATCATGAGGATTTTTTTTTTTCCAGGTCACAGTGAATTAAATGGAGAACTCACAGCATACAATAGAAGGAACTGATAATACAGATTGACAATTTCTCAATTCTCAGTTCACAATTAATGAAAATCATTGATCACGACGGTCAGCTAATATCTCAATCCTAGTTCATGAAGAATTATTTTTCTAATTCCCAGTTCACAGTGACATGAAAAGCCTATTCCATAGTACCTAGGAATGTGAATACTCCTTGCACCCCCCAACCACCCCCACCCCTGCTTGTAAGATGTAAATCTGTGTACTGAAGCTTTTATTGTTTTAGTGTAGCCTGTATGTAGGCCAACTGTCACTGTCACTGGGTGCCAGTGCTGATACTTGATACTACTAGGCTACTGCCCACTGGCTGCCGTGGCGTTTCTGGTTAGGCCTACACCGGTCTAGCCAGAAACGCCAAACGGACGAACTTTAGCTATTTACAGCCCTTACCTCTTACCAGGCTAGGGACGGTCCTGAGAAGTCAGGACGGCCTGAGAAATCAGGCCGTCCTGACTTCTCAGGCGTTGACCGCAATATTCGCCAGATGGCGCTGACAATCACTTTTTTCGAAGCAGACAAAAAGGGGTGTTTAACACTTCACAGCAAAGCATATTTCATAGAATTAGTTGTCAAACATAACAGCGGATGAAAAATAAAGAGCTTTCCTAGCTAACTTGCAGCAATTTATTCCCAAAATAGGTCAAACTACTCGCTAAAATAATATTTTAGAAGAGTATGGGCGATAATATAGGCTTTTAGTTTAATTGACACGCTTTGGCCTCTAAATAAAAAAATGTGACCAGGCAACTCCTTATATTATTTGGATTAAAATTAATGTCAATATATCTAGTTAAGAGATCGGTGCGCGTTTAAAAGCTCGGGAATATATATATTTTTGCTTCAAAAGGTAAAATATTTCGAATATTATAATCTTTCAAGGGAATTACTTCTGCAGTTACCCTTTGTCAAGTCCTAGCTGTAGCATACATAGCTCAGTGCTTGTAGTAGCCTCGGGAGCCCCACTCCGCCGTTGGCCTATGGAGGTTACGGAGTGGGTCTCCCAGGACTATGCTTGTAGATGATCTTGGCCTAGACTACATCGATAAAATTCAGCACAGACATTTTTTATTTAGTGATACAAAATTAGAGACATTAATCAGAGATTGGACAGGCAATAATAAAGAATAATTAAGATCGCATGTATTTGATGATGTTTTTATTATCATATAACCGATATATATTATTACATTATATGTATCAAGTTATTAATAATTATTATTAACATGTTGTAGATGTAACCCAGTGGATCTAAGGGGGGGTTAACCCCACCCCCCTCAAGGAAGGGGATGTTAAGGACTGTTCAAGTCAAAGAAATTTCAATGACCCTTCTGCTTTTCTTCCCGCAAAAAAACAAGGCCATCTGAGGTCTGGATCACCACCACCGGCTGCACAAAAAATCATTTTGCAGTCATACAGTCTCACCCCCACCTCCCAGTTTTTTTTTTGAGAGTAGAGAGCCCTGCAGTTGCAACCCCCCACCCCCATGTGCAAAAGGGATATTCTTGAGCTTGCTTCGATCACTGCTATTCGGACATAAATGATACTAGTTCTGTTTATATTCTGTGTTTGTGGTTTATACATATGTGTATTAAAACTGAGTTTAACAAAGTTAAATAAATTTCCTTAGTCAAATAAGTATAGTTTACCTCATTAACATCAGTTCCAATATATCAAATTGCTTGTCATAACTAAATTGATGTAAAAAAAACCTATATGCTGGTATAGTACACTTTTGTCTATACAGTACTACAGGGTATGCATGCCTATGCTACTGTGCAGTTCTTTGTTACAGATATTGTCAAGATGGATCCCTCTTGACAAAGACACATTTATTTGAACAATAAATCATGCACTGTCTAACAGACCACAAGCAGCTTATGAGCGATATATGTATATTTAGCAGTTCTATGTTACAGTTATTAACTTCATGGATCCACTTCTATATTAATTGCCAAATTTGTTTAAACAATAAATAAGACACTGCTTATCAGACTCTATGGGGGATGAGGGGGTGGGGGGGGGGGGGTGAGTGCACCACATTACTACAGTGGTGGGGGGTGCCAATGCCATAGAAGGCATGGAGAGTAAGAGAAAATTACAGGGTTGTTGTGGTCATTGAGAGAATTTTTTTTTGGTTAAAACAGTATACAAAATAGACACAGACAGTCATGGCAAAGTATATGGAGGTCAATTACGTGAACACTTAATATATAAACTGGAATAAATATAGTCAAAATGGTCAAAAGCTGCAATTTTGAAAAAAGTCCAGTCTCAGATTGAGCACATAAAGAATTGCTAATTTCTGGCGAAAGTCTTGGGCCAAAAAAGGGGTCTTTTGGGTGGCGCCAACCCGCCTGGATCAGACTGCACTCAACATAGCTAAATAAGATTTGATTGTTTCATTTTAATTTCAAGTTCTATGTTATAGGTAATAACACTATTAGCTTAGATTCCTATTATGAATAAATAAATCTATATAATTTTTTTTTATAATAGCTAGACTACCGGTACTGTATTTAACAGACAAGGTAAAGTGGGTAGTTATCAACACTTTAAGGAATAAGTTTTAGGATGTAACTGCTAATTTCTAGTTTTAAGCTTTAATAAGACTTACTATGGTACAAGCATATGTCTAGATCTATTATTATTTTCTTTGTGTTCCTAACTTATTCTGAGCTTAGAATTTAGATTAATTTAGATCTAAACTTGATCGAAGTTACATTTTAGAAATTATGAATTAAAACAAAATTGATTACCCCCACTTTCAAAATAATTCTAGATTTTAAAGCTTACAGTTTAGATTAGATCTACAGTGAATCTGTCTTGATCTAAAGGGACTCAATTTAAAGGCCTAGCAGACTATACTCAGTCAGTGGCAGGCTACAGCATTCACAGGCGCAATCACCTGAAACGTAAATGTTAGCTGATTTGATGCAATTGGGGCATATGAAAATGCTGCTGTATCTCAAAAACTACTCGGTAGATCTGCAAACCCCTCGGTGAAAGTGATGTCATTGTATTGTTTTGTTTGATAAGCTTGATAAAGCTGTTCGGCAACAGCAGACGGCATTCGCAACCACCGGAGAAAGTGCGTGTGCAACCTACAAAGGGATACCTCCGTTTTTGATACACGAAAAAAACATAGTTACACGTCTTTTGACATTCAGTTTTTGGCCAAATTATGAAGAGATCCCTTCCCTACAATCAGCCAATCAGAATGGATGTTGCAAATGTGTTTACATGGCATGTGTCTCGATGGCAGAGAGCCACTATCAGTTATTTCTACCCGTCCTGAGAAGTCAGGCCGCGCCGGCCGCCGTCCTGAGAAGTCAGGACGCGTCCTGACTTTTCAGGACGTCCTGACTTCGCAGGTCCGTCCCGCGCCTGCTTACCTCTATATCTAAGTCTTACCTCTACTATGTCAAATTAGACTCATCAATTGGTAGCCTCACAATCACAAGCTTTGTAGACTAAATTTTGTCAAGTTGCAAGCAAATGAAATGGGTTAATCTATCAAACACGTCAAAGCTAACTCGTTGCCGGGCATGAGCGATAAAAGAGAATCTGGGTCGAAGCAGGTCAGGAGCAGCCCTCCCCCCCCCACAAGCACCACCCCCTCCCAATCACTCTCCCAGCGCTGAGGCTAGTTCCCTTGGTCACCTTGCTAGCCATCGTTGATGGGGGTTATTGGGTTAATGCGTTGGGGTTTCCATTTAAACTTTTTAAGCTGGACTGTCGGCCAACACTGATCATAAAAGTGCGATGGTTCCGAAACTTGCGAAGGCACTTTTTGGCAGGTGGGCCCACCCCTCCCGCTTGAGCGGGGCGCTCGTTTTTAGTGTTGAAATGGGCCCATGCAAGTTGCTCCATTAATCATAGGTTAAACTTGATATCACAGAATACAGAGAATATGTTACTGGTTACTTACCGGGGAGCGAAACGTCGTCTGCTGGTCACACCAAGTCGAAGCGCGCTTATTGACGTCGGAAATTTGTTGGCCGCCAGATGGCGCCACCAAAGAGCTCACTCCAACAGTTAGATCGTTAGGCGTTAGGAAATTTACCGTATATTCATATATTTCTTATTTTAAGCACAATCTCCTTAATTTTAGATAAAAACTCTGCAGGTTGTCAAATGTTATCGCATAAAGCAATGCGCGTTCAGATATACGCTGTTAATTGTAAAATATAACGTTGTTTATATTCACGTCCCAAGATATATGATCCGGAGAAAGTCGAATGTTTACAAGGCTCTAAAATTCGTAATTATTGTCGACCCCCCATAATTTAAAGTTTACATTCTTCAGAACAACGTGTTTAATCATTTGGATCATCTCTCTCTGACGTGGACTGCTCCTTCTCCTTTTGTCAGAGTGTGGAATATTAGGACAACGCGATTTGCGTTGTCCTAAAACTCTATGGTGTATAAAATGGTCTTAGGGCAACGTAGCGTTGACCTAAGGTAGCATGTATAGATCTATATATATATATATATATATATATATATATATATATATATATATATATATATATATGGGGCACGTAAAATTAAAATGCGGTGTGTTTCACCCCCGTATCCTTTAACGTCCAGGGATGATCCTGGACCCCGTTTAGCCTTGGGGTGCACAGAAGCGGTGTAACACACGAGTTCATTCGCAAAAACGCCCTGGCGGAAAGAGTGGAATGGTACTTGAGTAAGTAGTCAACGTTTATCCTTTAACGTCCAGGATCAACCTTGACCCGGTTTAGCCTTGGAGTAAGTAGCCAACAGCAGAGAGAGCGGTGTCTGAGTGGCCGTAGTCATTGTTCAAATATATTTACGCCAGGGCGTACGTGTCCGCAGGGTCTGCAGTAAGTGCTATCAACTCACGAGTTATCAACACTTGGGTGCCATAGGGCATCCAATCATTACCTGATACATATTTATGCGACCTCTTAAAGATATCAGACAAGTACACCTCCTGTATGTGTATATCGTAAGACAAACGTGGGTTGACCCACATGTAACGAGACACCCGCCTCACACCCGTCAGTTCAGTTTATGACAGAGACATAACAACACCCAATTATGTTGCTGTGGTATATACTATGTAGCATAGGTTGTTATGTGATTCTTCCATGTTATTACTTTATCCGTGCGGCGGTGCATACAGTGCGGAACTTCATCTGGAGGATAAATGGTACACACGCAACTATTCGAAATAACAGAACAGATGGTAATTTCGATTTGTGCGTCCAAGTCCTAGGGATATTGGGACGGTACAAGGCAGATGACATTTTCTTTGCTAACTTTATATCGGACTTCATCTTATGCCATGAGAGATTTGAGGAGCCCAGTTACTTGTTGCGCAGTGAGATATCTTTGTATTGCATCACCCCGCGGGAGTTTGTGTTCGTCCAGTGTCGGGACGGTGACACGGCCTGGGATGTGAAGGATTTTGCCTTCTCTAGACACGGCCAGCACCAAAAGGCCGTCAAAGTGCTGCTGCTGCCCATCCACGCGGCTCACCGATTGGCTGCCGAGCCCGAAGGTGGACCCAAGCAGAAACTCATCTTTATCCTGAACACCGGTCGCTGCGGCTCGACGCTGGCCTGTCACATCTTCCAGGACACGGGTCGCTGTGTGGCATACTCTGAACCCGCTGTCTTCAACGACCTCCTAAGAGATTGCTTCAACCCGAACGATCCCGACCCCGAGGCGGAAAGGCTCATCAAAACCGTCGTCACCCTTCTGTGTAAACCATCGGCCGCGAAGGGAAAAACGACTCATCTTGGGATTCACGCCATCAAACTGCAGCCGATTTGCATCCCCTGTGTGCCCCTACTGAAGAGATTGTTCCCGGACTCTCCATGTCTATTTCTCTACAGAGGAATACGTTCGACATGTATCTCGTACCTGGGGATAAACCCGAGCGTGGGACTTATTCAAATATGGTTCCTCTACATGGTGAGCGTCAAACTCCTTCTGCGCGTCTACATCTCGCACGGTCTATGGTGTCCGCACATTCAGTATCCAGAGGCCGTGGCCGCTGGCTTAGTCGAGCCGCTGGCTGTATTCCCTGTTTCAGCCATGCGTGATTATCTCGACCTCTGTGAGAAGAAAATCCCGAACCTCTGCGCTATACGTTACGAGGACCTGGTACGGGAGCCCTTCGACCTGATCAGCCGTGTCTTCCAGTTCTGTGGGTTACCCCAGTCCTGTGTCCAACTCGCACTGCGCGATTTGCACAGGGACTCCCAGACAAATTCGGCGTTTGCGAAGAGACAGAAAGGGAATTCTCCTAAAGCAACATTAAGCGTTCAACAGTTGGCAGAAATTCAGATTCTAGGAACGTCTCTTGGAGTTCGAGACATTTTAAATGAGCCTTTTATAGTACCAGGAACCCTTCAGATTTAAAGTTGCTCGTACGGTATGATTTTTCATGAGTAACGTGTCACATACAGTTCTTGTTACTTGGGTGGATACGATTTTGGGCCTCCCCTGGGCATCTCCTATAAATATGTATATGCAGTTAGCTCCCCCGCCCCACCCAACCCACACACCTCCCAACTGTAGACAGTAGTATGTCTTTCAGTTTAAAAATTATAGAGGCATTCATCGTAGGAAATGTAGATGTTGTTTTAGACATTTACTACCAGATTGGTACATACAAGTAGATGTTATGTAAGGTACTCTCTCTAATAAAAGCGTGCAGAGACGCGGCGTAGTTGTGAGTTATGTAATTTTTAACGCTTGTTTTGCAGCTTCAGGTATATGTGCAATTATATAATTAAGGAACATTTGCATCATAAAAATGCACAAAATCTGACATCACAACATGCCTCAATTGTTAGTCATGGGTGTAGTAAATGTATCACGGGCCTCATTCCATCACAAGGGGCAGCCTAATGCATATGCTTGATAAAGCAATATACGATCATGGAAACATAGTGGAGAGTGGAGTGTTAAGTCCACCCAGTTACCAGGTACTATACAATTACATATATAATTAATTGTCAGAGGAAAATGGTAACATAGTAGACTGTAACCGAGTAGACATATTTTGATCTTGGCATATTTCGGTCATTGGTTGTCTCGGTCGACAAAATAGGAAAATGAGGCATATTCCAATTCTACCACTGCACGTGTAACTCGCGGTATGATGCACATTGTTGATACATGTATCTTACATATTGTGTTATTTTTAAATAGAATAAATGGTACATGTTGGCCATAGCGCGTGATATGTGTACAGCAAGTCTCACCGACTCGGCGCATGCCTGATACCACTAAGATACGGATTGATGACACCGTTGAAATATTGATTATTGATGCCATGGCAATACGGATTCATGACATCGCAACCATATATACTGATTCTTGATACCACTACAATAATCATTAGTGGTACAAATACAAGCAACGCCCTCGCGTGAGTCGTTTTCGTTAGGCGTGAGTATGAAATTGAGAATCATAGCTGATTTTTGGCACAGGTGAGCAGTATTCATCTCTGTAACTGACGCGAAAGGGACATTTATATCAACATGTTTATTAAATACTGCAAAAAGGGCATCCTCCAGCCTATAGTTAGCATGGTAAAGATTCATCCGCATCCATCCCACACCCTGTCACTACCGCAATCAAGTGTGTTATAAATGAGGACACATCTGGAGACATGCTAGTGTTATTGAGTATTATTGAGGTTGGTGGGATGATTGTATACCATTTGCCAAAATGACCCGAGCAACAGTTTTCTAAGATGAAGACTTGCCACAGGAGAATGAAGTAAAGAGCCAGTCCTTTTCAAGACCGAATTTGAAGATTTAATTGGCCTTAACATAATTGACATGTAAATGTCATGTAAGACAATAAGTTTACAATAGAATGAGTTTGTATACCACAGGCAGTCTTATTTATAAAGGTGCCAGGACCAAAAAAAATGGCTCCGTATCTTTACAGTTCATTGTACTACTTGATGTAGTTAATGATTGTCCGTCATGGTAAATAAATAATGGCGGCAATGTGGATTTATAATGTATACAAGACTCCAATAAAATAAATTTTGAACTAAACCATGTTTTTTTTTTTTTTGATTCATGATACATCACGAACATTAACACCAGTAAGACACATAACAATGACGTAGAACCCACTTTTCAGTCGTGTGGTTTATGCAGATGACGTCATTCAATATAATCCGGGACTGGTGGTGTTTTCTGTCACTTCTTTAACTTTTACATTAAATTTAAGTAAATGATACAATTAACATACAAGCAAGACTACTTTTTCATGTGAAAAAAAAGTTAGGACCTATAACAAAGCAGTAACGGAGCGAAATATTATAATTTTCAATTACCGAGTCACATACTAATTTGTAGTGATACTTTTCAATAGTTACAACTAATTTACTATTAGAAATGTTTCAATTCTTAAATTAACTCAATAACTGCAAGTTCATTACCTGGAACGGAACATTGCTATACAACAGTGTCAATCACTTACAATATATAAATACCTCAGACTGGCATACATATATCTTCTATGCAACTTATCGCAGACTATAGACTTATTTGATCTGTTCCAAGCAGTGTAATTGTTTCCTTGTAGCTTGGAAATTGTTGTATATTTCCTATCTGAATATTTGTTTTCTTTCTTTGTAAAATGAATTCACTCAAAATAATTCAAATAAATTAATCCTATCTAGAATGATATTTATTGGTTACATTTATTGGATATTAAATCTATTGCCCTCCTAAATGGGCACATGTTGTCTCCCCTCGAGAGTATATCCCTCTAACAACCCATGCCCCTCTCCTCCCCCCCCCCCTCCTTGCACAAGTAAATACCCTTCAACTTTTAAATATTCTATTGTCATCTAAGGTACCCTCTTCACCCCCATTCCTCGATCAAGGGTATCCCTCTAGCCACTCAGCCCCCCACGTTTGCACGCCGAAGAGACTACCCGACGACCCTGTCACGACCTCGCCAACATGGCATACACCACGAGCCGAGGAGTTGGGGGCGGGGTT
The DNA here is from genome assembly GCA_964019135.1 of Arenicola marina. Classification (NCBI taxonomy): domain Eukaryota; kingdom Metazoa; phylum Annelida; class Polychaeta; family Arenicolidae; genus Arenicola; species Arenicola marina. The sequence continues at coordinate 27,930,887 of OZ025250.1, forward strand.
CATCCCTATCTCGTGGCCCAGTAGGTGAGCGTATTAATAGGCGCAATTCGCTATTGTCGAGTGTCTCGTGGCCTAGTAGGTACGCGTAGTTGTACGCGCACTTGGCTATTGTCGAGTGTGCTGTGCTACCCCGGCCCAAGCGGCTGGTGCCTGGTTCGAGCCCCACCTGCGCACTCGTTTATGAAAAGTTAATCCGTGGCTTAGTAGGTAGCGCGTTCGGCTATGTTGTATCTGCTACGCCAGCTCAAGGCTGTGGAAGTGTCTATTTGTGTGCAGGATAAAAGATGCTGTGCCTGTCTTCGCAATGAGAATTGATGACGTATACATGATAAACGTCCTTCATGTGATTAGAACTGTGTATAGTTAGATACGCATGTGTCCTACTAAAATTACCCCATTTTTTTACCGCTCTGTCCCCGGAGGATGGGCTCCACACCCCCACCGCTGCAGTAAGGACGTATACCACAGCTGTTGGGGGAGGGGGTGGGGGGGTCGAGAGCATGGAAATGCGTTATTGAACGACCATGATGGGTGGCACTGATTTTCGACGAGATAACAACAAATATAACACTTGACATAACACATGCGTCGATTAAATGCAGTGTATATGTATTGGGCCAAGTTATATATCATACTAGATTTTGTTTTCTTCAAACAAAGTAATACTGTATTTGACCGTGCCCCTTTGGCTGAAAGCGGATAGCGCCAGCACAGCCGACCTGAGTCGTCCCCTCCCCGCCAATGCAGACGCACACACACGGATTTCGGCGATACTCTAAAACGCTCAAATGGGGCTCTTAAATGGTGACGGTTGTGTGATTGCGGTGAGGATACTGTGGGAGTCATTGTGCAGCCTCATTGAGCCCCATGCTAAGCATTTTGTCCATTATTTGCCTTATCTACCAATGGTTAAGGAACATTAAGAAATCCTGTGATCTTCACTGTTGATCGACATCGCCCATCTACCAACTTAGCCTGACGATTGCAATTCCGCATCTCTTAGTGAATTTGGAAGGCGATATCTCAAGGCGTTTGATAGATATCACGTTGCGTTACAAACAGACAGACCGACACACAGATCGAAAATCGGGGTGATAAGGTTAGGTGCAACTTGAACCTGTTAGTGCTGACTGCGACTATGTAATGCGTTATCGACGGGGTAATAGGCCGAAACGTCACAACGCTGTCAGTCGTTTGGCGTGTCGAGGCTTTAAAGTGGGATTGGCCATGTTAAAGTGTGACTATTTGCTACTGTCCAAACTACGGCTTCCATTTTGATTCAATTAGGCAAACATGATGCCGGTACTATGGGTACATATTCCACCACAGATGAGTCATCTACCTGCATTTATCTGAAAGAAACCGCGAATCACTAGACTAAATATTAACGACGTTACGCGGGAAAACATGTTTCGTAACCTTGACCTTGATGTGACTTTGACCTTGGAAGCGTGACCTTGATCAATATAGTACTTTGCGCCCAAATACTAATGTCATGTCTCACGCAAGGTGTCGTTTGTCTGACATGTCCCATTCATGGAGCAATTGAGGAGGCAATGTTACCGCCAAAATGCTCCCGTAGGGTCCCATGTTAAAGTTTGGGAATTTTTAGCCAGAAAAATATTTGGCCGATTTGCACGGGAGCAGGACAACTCCCCTCCCCCCCGGAAAATTCCCCCCCGGACAACTCCCCCTCGACAATTCTCCCCCTGTTAATTCCCCCCTAGGATAATTCCCCCGCGGACAACCCCCACCCGGACAATTCGCCCGCGGGCAACTCCCGCCCCGGACAATCCCCCCCCCCCGGACAATTCCCCACCGGAAAACTCCCCAACCCGGACAATTCCCTCCCCGGAAATTTCCCCCCGATCATCCCCACCCCCAGATAATTCCCCCCCCCCCCGGAAAACTCCCCCCTCCCCATAATTCCCCCCTAGGACAATTACCCCCAGGACAACTTCCCCCTGGACAACTCTCCCCATACAAGTCCGCCCTGGACAATTCCCCCCCGCACAATCTCCCCCCTAGGACAATTCCCCGAGACACCCCCCCCCCCACGAGACAATATCTTGGACACTGTCACTCACATCATCCCAAACGGAGACGCCCCCCCCCCCAACCCCCCTCCCGCCAATCCCCACCGGTCAAACCCCAACTCAGGACCACAGAAACTGTATGTCGTGCGTGTGAAGGAGCTTGGCGCTGTCTGTTCTATAACACTCGTTAGGTTGCATTGTGGATGTGCAGGTTTCATATCATATTTCCATGTACACTGAGAAGTTCTGTCTCAACAAGCCCACAATAAGCCCTCGGCCTTCTGTAACATTAGAATTTGGAACTACATCAATGGCGTAGACGGGGCGGGTGGTGTACGCCTATGTTATCGCGGTCACACAAACCGTCCTATAGGACAGATTCGCGGGCGAAATAAGTTGTCAGGGTTTTTACGAGTATCAATGACGAAAAAGTTGTGACCATTCAAAGCCGACGTGCGAGTGCGAGAAGCATGCACCCCCCCCCCCCCACCCCCACCTGACTATACCCCACCCCGCCCCACACCACAGTGGGCAGTGGACGTCACAGCAGGCGCGTGCTCCTTTATGCTACAGGCCTTGGGGTGCACAACCTTTATGATGGTGCGGGTATGCCGCCCATACGATAGTGGTCATATGAGAGCCAGAGGATAAAAATTACGTCGTTTTGTTGTCATCGGGAGAGAAACGTTTGGTTAAGAAGGCATCCAACTAGACACCGACATTTCTTCCTTTTTTTGACGATAGAGATAATGGGTACATCCCACATCAAGGGAAAATGCATGTTTCTGCTCCGGGGAAAGAAGAAAAGGTGAAAAAAGGTGTTATTTGTGTGATACCTATTTGTTTACCTAGCTATACACAGTGCGCTGCCCCAGGGCCTCGGCATTCGCTTAGTCGTCGAGACGAAAGTAACTTTCGTTGAGCAAATGCACTTTAGGTAAGTAATTGTGTTACATAGAATACAGTTTGGTTTGGACGGCAGTTTGTTCACCATATGAATTTTTCTGACAACGTGGGCAGAAGCCTATAATTTTTTCTATGGGTGTTACCTCACTCATGAGTGAGTTAAATCTTGTCGTCCCATAGCTGCGCACATTGCGTGCCAAGGTGGAAAGAAATACATATGTTCTCATGCACCACTCGCACCCCAGTGGCGGGGAAGGGGGGAGGGGGGGGGGGCACTAGATGTATTTAGGTATATACATATGTGTCGCATAATGACCCCTTTTTTTGCCATTTTTCTCTCAATCCCCGGAGCAGAAATCTAGAATTTCTCTCGATGTGCCCATCTGAGACTGAAGCATTTTTTTGAATTGCAGCTATTGACTATATATTCCAGTTCATATCGAAAGTGTTCAAAAAATGAACCACCATAAACTTTGCCATGACTGCCAGTGTCTATTCTGGATGCCCTTTTTAACCCAAAACAAATTATGAATATTTAGAATTAACATAATAATATAGCCCATATTACACAATGTTAAAGATCAATGCGGCTATTCTCGAGACAAATGCGCATAACCCGTTGTAAAGTTGGTTGGTAACATATCATTTTTTTATTGCATGATGTACCAGGGGTACAAGGGAATACAAAAAAATTAATTGCATGAAAAAGCTGTGTTTATTTGTTTTCAGTGTGCTTTTAATGACAAAAATGACCAATATTCACAATTTTTACATTTGAATAGCATTACATAACTGTCCTATTCTGACACATTGTTGACTATGAAATCAATATCAGTGGTAGAAGTGAATAGCCGCTTTTATCTTTAAAATCAGATTTTTTAATCTTACTGTCAGCCTCATTTTTTAAGTATTCTAAACAAACAAATCAAATGCAGCGATGAAGAAAAATGCACGTAAAAAGTCGCTTTTGGCGCGCCATAGTTTTCCGTTTTAAGATACGTCAATTTACATTCAGGCGTAACCAGGGGTAACAAGTCTTATTTAAGTGTACCCCATATTCGTTCGTCCACCCTGATACCTGCTACCTGTCACGCGCTCTTACAACTCTGTAGCAAGGTCTATGGTGCTGTCGCACTGGCTCGTGCTTTCGCTGCTCGTGAGGCAAATAGGTGTCACAGAAAGCTAGACTACTTGAGAAACGATCTCGGTTCACTTGCCTGTTTTCCGTATTAGAGTTCGTACGATCAGAGCGTGGGGGCATGAAGCTCGATAGCCACTACTATGTTAAGCAAACGATTCTGAGTGGTGGTGTAGTGACCTGTGAGTGCGAGAGACGACGCAATAAGGAGGGTGAATGCAAGGCCAAACTTAAGCTTCTTGGTGACCAGGTTGTTGGCAGATTGCATCAACACACCCATGCCCCAGACAGAGTGCGCCAGGAGGTCCTGAATGTCCGTCAGGTCCTCAAGCGAAGGGCTGAAGAGACCAAGGAAACCGTGTAGCAGATATTGACTCAGTCTGTGGGTAATTTGAGCCAGGCAGCAGCAGTTCACTTGCCACCAGTCCGTCACCTGAGGCGAGGACTTCGGCGCCAGAGACAAGCGGCGGGCAACCTGCTACCCGTTCCCGTTAATCGGGCCGAAATCGAAATCCCGGAGCTCTACCAATTCACAGTTACAGGGGAGCAGTTCCTGCTCCGCGACAGTGGCATCGGTGACGAAAACCTGATGCTTATCTATGCAACTCAGAGAAACTTGGAGCTGCTGGCCAACAGTGAGCACAGGTGTCTGGATGGAACCTTCAAGACGGCACCGGAGCAGTTCTTCCAGGTCTACACTGTTCATGCCCTTGCAGCCGGCCGCGTAACCCCATGTGTATTCGCTCTATTGCCCAACAAGCAAGAGGCGACCTATAGAGAACTCTTGCGCCAGTTGATGAATAACAACCCTGACCTCCGCCCGTCATCCATCATGATTGACTTTGAAAAGGCTATGGAAAATGCCTTGCGCCATGTCTTCCCCAATGCGTCAAGGGTTGTTTCTTTCACCTCAACCAGTGCACGTCCCGCCGTATGCAACATCTGGGTCTACAGCAGCGCTACCAAGATGACGCCGACTTCGCCCTCCAGGTGCGAATGATTACGGCTCTCGCCTGTCTACCTGTGGGCCAAGTCGTGGAAGGTTTCGGCACCCTATCACAGGAACTCAACGCGGCAACGGCTCCTCTCCTCGACTACTTCGAGGAACTCTTTGTCGGTCGTCTTCGGCATGGCGGTAGGCAGCGCTCAAGCTATGTGCCTGAGATGTGGAACATGAAAGACAGGACGGAAGCAGAGCTGCCACGAACGAACAACAACCTTGAGGGGTGGCATCGTCGCTTTCAAGCGAGCATCGGCGCGCACCATCCACATTTTTGGAAATTTTTAGATGTCGTCAAACGCGAACATGCCTTCATCCAGATGGAGCTTAACCAAGCTCTAGGAGGGCATCCACTCCTCCACAACGACGTCGCTATCAGGAACTGGGGCAGCGAATTATCTCCCTAGTTCGAGATTTCGAAAACAGGCCCATGGCGGCCTACCTGCGGGCCATCGCGCACAATTTAAGCCTCTGAACATGGAATATTAAGTAAAACCTCTTACAAATACCCCTTGGTCCTACTTGTCAATAAATGAACATTACTTTAGCTGTCATGTTTTTTTTGTTTTGTATACTCACTTTTGGTAGACCTGATTAATAAGTTTGGCTAAAATAACTGCACAAAGCACGCGTTTGTGTAAGAACATTTTATGAATCCTTGAAACGCATTTTAATAATTATCAAACATTGCACATTGCTATATCCCCTTAAGACCACTTTATTCTATTTAGGAAATTAAGTAAGCAGGGTCACTACTCGAGATCGAACCATCAATGCCATACGGTAATTCATAACAAGTGAACCATAAAAAACATTAATCCGCTACCAGGGATAAAACATTATTTCTAGGCATTATTAGCAAATCAGCAATTGCTTTTGCTGCGATTAAAATCGTAGTCTACATTAAGACTGAATAAATCTCGGCAAATTCGGTGAAATAAAAGATGCATATGGAAATATTGTCCCGGACTGGAGGTTTGTCCAACGGGGGATCGAGGATGTCTGGGTGGGTATTTTCGGAAGGAAGAGGAAGGGGGGGGGGGCTTGTCCGTTTGTGGGTGTGTGTTTCCAGGGGGTGGTTATCGTCCAGGGGGGATTGTCCCGGGGAAACTTGCCCAAGGGTAACATTTTCCAGGTGGAGGATTGTAGTGGGGGGTGGGGGGGTTGTCCGGGGACGAGGAGGACTGACTGGGGAAGAATTGTTCGGGGGGGAGGGGGACTGACTGGGGGGGAATTGTCCGGGGGGAATTGTCCAAGGGGAAGTTGTCCTGTGGGGAAAGATCCGGGTGGGGGCCTTATCCGGGGGGGACTTGTCCTGGGGGGACTTGTCCGGTGGGGACTTGTCCAAGGGGGGGAATTGTCCGGGGGGGAATTGGCTGGGGGGAGTTGTCCCGGGGGAATTGTCGGGGGTGGGGGGGGGGTATTGTCCGGGGGGGAATTATCCGGGGGGGAGTTGTCCGGAGGGGGGACTTGTCCTATAGGGGAATTGTCCGGGGGGGAATTGTCGGGTGGGAGTTGTCCGGGAGGGAATTTTCCGGGTGGGAGTTGTCCTAGAGCCGATTTGCACAAATGAAAGACGATATAGAAGGTACTAATGGGCCCAATACGTGAAATAATTTTCAACGTGTTAAAAGGAAACTGCGAACGTTATAGCGATTTTTCGGTTGTTTGGTCCTATCTTTCAATGATTAAGCGAATTGCGAAAAATTCCTGTGACCTTGACCTTTGACCTATATGGCTCATCTACGCACTTAGCCTGACGATTGCCATTCCGCATCTTTTTGTGAATTCTGAAGATACCTTAAGGCCTTCGACAGATAATGCGTTAGCGGACAAACAGACAGACAGACAGACAGACGGAGAGGCAGAAAAACGGAAGACACCGACATAAAACTCCCCCTTAATAAGCCCAGTTCGCGGGGCGCTAAACTATTTCATTGGCCCGACATCAAGCTGTAGCTGCACGCCAATTTCCACTTTTAATGGAAATGCAGGACTGTTATAGATTGACGAAGGGCCAATAAAATTACTAACGTCATGAAAACAACGAAATCTGGAATCATACCAAATAACAAAACCACAACAGTGCACTGCTCTAATATAGAATCAATGTAGGTCGGTGGTTCGACTCCGAGGTAGTTGTCAAAATGTCCGGGTCCGTTCCTGACACATAATTATCGTCATACATTGATCCTACAGCGATCCTTATGCATGAATGGTCCCCATGGGGTCTTCGACGGACGGGGTCGCGATATGGAACACCCCCCTTGAGCCTCCCTCTCTCCACCCCTGCCCTTCGGCGGGCACATGTGGAGCCCGAGTACGATCATCGAGACTTGAGATGTTTATGTCTCAATTGCGCGCGCACCTTATTTGTAAGTTGATGTTCAGAACTCGCACTCATTGTAGTCATGGCTTAGGCGCTGGAAACTTGGGTGGCTGCGCTGTTTGCCCGTGAAGAATCGAGGGAGCGTAAACATGCATTTGGTATGCTTAGATCCAGGGAATCCTAACTATAAAATCATTACACAGTTAAAGATATGACATTGATCCCCTCGTAGATCATGTCATCCATTCGACAAGACCGTTGGAAGCGTTGTATCTTGAGGCAAATTATCAATGTTTACAGTTTTTGTGACACACGGGACTCGATTGACCAGTCAATTGGGCATGCTTTCCTGACACTGACAGTCACTCATAAAACAACCGCATTCAGGTGTAGCAACGGTCTATTCGATCGTATATATATATATATATATATATATATATATATATATATATATAGATGGCACGTAATATTAAAATGCGGTGTGTTTCACCCGCGTATCCTTTAACGTCCCTGGATCCTTGACCCAGTTTAGCCTTGGGGTGAACAGAAGTGGTATAACACACGAGTTCATTCGCAACGACGCCCTGGCGGAAAGAGTGGAATGGTACTTGAGTAAGTAGCCAACAGCAGTGGAATCTGAGTGGCGGTATCATTGTTCGAATATATTTACGACAGGGCGCAAGTGCGCGCAGGGTGTGCCGTAAGTGCAATCAACTCACGAGTTACCAACTCTTGGGTGTCGTAGAGCATCCAACCATTACCTAATACATATGTATGCGTCCTAGATATAAGACCAGTACACCTCCTATATGTGTATGCCGTTAGGCAAACGTGGGTTGCGCCATGTGTAACGAGACACCCGCTTCACAGCCGTCAGTTCAGTTCGTGACGGAGACATAACAACACACAATTATGTTGCTGTGGTATATACTATGTGGCATAGGAGGTAATCTGTTTGTTCCATGTTATTACTTTATCCGTGAGGCGGTGCATACAGTGCGGAACTTCATCTGGTGGATAAATGGTACACACGCAACCATTCGAAATAACCGAACAGATGGTAATTTCGACTCGTGCGTCCAAGTCCTAGGGATATTGGGACGGTACAAGGCAGATGACATTTTATTTGCTAACTTTATATCGGACTTCATCTTATGCCATGAGAGATTTGAGGAGCCCAGTTACTTGTTGCGCAGTGAGATTTCTTTGTATTGTATCACCCCGCGGGAGTTTGTATTCGTCCAGTGTCTGGACGGTGATACGGCCTGGGATGTCAAGGATTTTGCCTTTTCTAGACACGGCCAGCACCAAAAGGCCGTCAAAGTGCTGCTGCTGCCGATCCACGCGGCTCACCGATTGGCTGCCGAGCTCAAAGGTGGTCCCAGGCAGAAACTCATCTTTATCCTGAACACTGGTCGTTGCGGCTCGACACTGGCCTGTCACATCTTCCAGGACACGGGTCGCTGTGTGGCGTACTCAGAACCCGCTGTCTTCAACGACCTCCTAAGAGATTGCTTCAACCCGTACGATCCCGACTCCGAGACCGAAAGGCTCATAAAAACCGTCGTCACCCTACTGTGTAAACCATCGGTCGCGAAGGGAAAAACGACTCATCTTGGGATTCACGCCATCAAACTGCAGCCGATTTGCATTCTCCTTGTGCCCCTACTGAAGAGACTGTTTCCGGACTCTCCATGTCCATTTCTCTACAGAGGAATACGTTCGACATGTATCTCGTACCTGAGGACAAACCCGAGCGCGGGAATTATTCAAGTATTGTTCTTCTACATGGTGAGCGTCAAACTCCTTCTGCGTTTCTTCATCTCGCACGGTCTATGGTGTCCGCACATTCCGTATCCAGAGGCCGTGGCAGCTGGCTTAGTCGAGCCGCGGTCTGTATTCCCTGTTTCAGCCACGCGTTATTATCTCGACCTCTGTGAGAAGGAAATCCCGAACCTCTGCGCTATACGTTACGAGGACCTGGTACGGGAGCCCTTCGACCTGATCAGCCGTGTCTTCCAGTTCTGTGGGTTACCCCAGTCCTGTGTCCAACTCGCACTGCGCGATTTGCACAGGGACTCCCAGACAAATTCGGCGTTTGCGAAGAGACAGAAAGGGAATTCTCCTAAAGCAACATTAAGTGTTCAACAGTTGGCAGAAATTCAGATTCTAGGAACTTCTCTTGGAGTTCCAGACATTTTAAATGAGCCTTTTATAGTACCAGGAACCCTTCAGATTTAAAGTTGCTCGTACGGTATGATTTTTCATGAGTAACGTGTCACATACAGTTCTTGTTACTTGGGTGGATACGATTTTGGGCCTCCCCTGGGCATCTCCCATAAATATGTATATGCAGTTAGCTCCCCCGCCCCACCCAACCCACACACCTCCCAACTGTAGACAGTAGTATGTCTTTCAGTTTAAAAATTATAGAGGCATTCATCGTAGGAAATGTAGATGTTGTTTTAGACATTTACTACCAGATTGGTACATACAAGTAGATGTTATGTAAGGTACTCTCCCTAATAAAAGCGCGCAGAGAAGCGGCGTAGTTGTGAGTTATGTAATTTTGAACGCTTGTTTTGCAGCTTCAGGTATATGTGCAATTATATAATTAAGGAACATTTGCATCATAAAAATGCACAAAATCTGACATCACAACATGCCTCAATTGTTAGTCATGGGTGTAGTAAATGTATCACGGGCCTCATTCCATCACAAGGGGCAGCCTAATGCATATGTTTGATAAAGCAATATACGATCATGGAAACATAGTGGAGAGTGGAGTGTTAAGTCCACCCAGTTACCAGGTACTATACAATTATATATATAATTAATTGTCAGAGGAAAATGGTAAAATAGTAGACTGTAACCGAGTAGACATATTTTGATCTTGGCATATTTTGGTCATTGGTTGTCTCGGTCGACAAAATTTGAAAATGAGGCATATTCCAATTCTACCACTGCACGTGTAACTCGCGGTATGATGCACATTGTTGATACATGTATCTTACATATTGTGTTATTTTTAAATAGAATAAATGGTACATGTTGGCCATAGCGCGTGATATGTGTACAGCAAGTCTCACCGACTCGGCGCATGCCTGATACCACTAAGATACGGATTGATGACACCGTTGAAATATTCTTTCCTGATGCCATGGCAATACCGATTCATGACATCGCAACCATATATACTGATTCTTGATACCTTTACAATAATCATTATTGATACAAATACAAGCAACGCCCTCGCGTGAGTCGTTTTCGTTAGGCGTGAGTATGAAATTGAGAATCATAGCTGATTTTTGGCACAGGTGAGCAGTATTCATCTCTGTAACTGACGCGAAAGGGACATTTATATCAACATGTTTATTAAATACTGCAAAAAAGGGCATCCTCCAGCCTATAGTTAGCATGGTAAGGATTCATCCGCATTCATCCCACACCCTGTCACTACCCCAATCAAGTGTGTTATAAATGAGGACATATCTGGAGAAATGCTAGTGTTATTGAGTATTATTGAGGTTGGTGGGATGATTGTATACCATTTGCCAAAATGGCCCGAGCAACCGTTTTCTATGATCAAGACTTGCCACAGGAGAATTAAGTGAAGAGCCAGTCCTTTTCAAGACCGAATTTGAAGATTTAATTGGCCGGATCTTAATTCACATAGAAATGTCCTGCAAGACAATAAGTTTTCAATAGATTGAGTTTGTATACCACAGGCAGTCTGATTTATAAAGGTGCCGTGACCTAAAAAATGGCTGCGTATCTTTACAGTATATTGTACTACCAAATGTAGTTAATAACATTGCTTGTCTGTCATGGTAAATAAATAATGGCAGCAATATGGATTTATAATGTATACAAGACTTCAATAAAATAAATTTTGAACTAAATCATGTTTTTTGTTTTTTTAAATTGATAATACATCACGAACATTAACACTAATAATACCCATAACAATGACGTAGAACCCCCTTTTCATTCGTGTGGTTTATGCAGATGACTTCATTCAATATCATCCGGGACTGGTGGTGTTTTCTGCCACTTCTTTAACTAATACATTAAATTTGAATAAATGATACAATTAACATACAAGCAGGACTTGAAAAGTTAGGTCCTATAACAAAGTAGTAACATAGCAAAATATTATAATCTTCAGTTACCCAGCCACATACTAATTCGTAGTGGTACATTTCAATATTTACAACTAATTTACTATTAGAAATGTTTCAATTCTTAAATTAACTCAATAAGTGCAAGTCCTTTACCTGGAACTGAACCTTTCTATACAACAGTAACAATCACTTACAATATATAAATACCTCAGACTGGCATACATATATCTTCTATGCAACTTATCGCAGACTATAGACTTATTTTATATGTTCCAAGCACTGTAATTGTTTCCTTGCAGCTTGGAAATTATTGTATATTTCTTATCTAAATGTTTGGTTTCCTTCTTTGTAAAATGAATTTACTCAAAATAATTTTAAATACATTGATCCTATCTAGAATGATATTTGTTGGTTACATTTATTGGATATTAAATCTATTGCCCTCCCAAATGGGCACATCTTGTCTCCCCTCGAGGGTATATCCCTTCAACAGCCCATGCCCCTCCCCTCCCCACCCCCTTGCACAAGTAAATTAGTTTCCTAAATTACCAGTAAATAAAATATACGCTTCACCTTTTAAATATTCTATTGCCATTGGTTTGCTATTGTCCAGTGTCTCGTGGCCAAGTAGGTGCGCGTAGTTGTATACGCACATGGTTATTGTCCGGCGTGCTCTGCTACCCGACCCATGCTGCGGGTGCGTGGTGCGAGCCCCACCTCCGCACTCGTTTATGAAAAGTTAATCCGTGGCTTAGTAGGTAGCGCGTTCGGCTATGTTGTCTCTGCTACGCCAGCTCAAGGCTGTGGACGTGTCTATTTTTTATGTGATGTATGTGATTATAGTTAGATACGCATGTGTCCTACTAACATTACCCCAATTTTTACCTTTCTGTCCCCGGAGGATGGGCGCCACACCCCCACCGCTGCAGTAAGGGGGTGGATGGCAGTGATTTTCGACGAAGTTACAACAAATATAACACATGACATGACACGTGCGTCGATTAAATGCAGGTTACATGTATTAGGCCAAGTCATATATCATACTAGATTTTGTTTCCTTCAAACAAAGTAATATTTTTATCCAGGCCGGCATCGATGCCTGGTTTGGAGGGTGGCAACGTGGAGAATTTAGCGCAGCGCTGTTAAAGTCAATGTAACGAGTGAAGTGTAAATCAATTGTCAACGTCCGGGTAATATTTCGTGACTTTTTTAGTGCCAATGTTGTTATTACTAATAACGAAGATGTGATATAAAAATGAGGATGGTCACTTTTTTGGTGTCGTTAAACTCACTTGGAACGACTTATGATGCAAAATAAAAGTAGGCTACTAATCTATGCGATGTATGTCCCTAACATGGTTCCATACCTTCTGGAACATAAATACAGGGGTGTGTGCGGGGGATGGTGGGGGGGGGGGGTGTGGGGGGGAGGGGAGAGGGACACAATAAATTCATCAACACAGACATGAACAAATGCGTTAAAAGCCTGAGAGGCAGGTGACCGTGGTGCAGAAAGAACCAAAACTACGACGCCGGACGCATTGCAATATATAAGGAGAGGCCAGGGGCATGCACATACTTGAAAAGCGCGGCCCAGATATACCACCACCTTAGGGGCTGAAAGTGGGGTCACGTGCCCCCTGTACCGCCCAGCCCCCCGACCTCCCTTGGACAGTCGCATGGAAAAGTATCCATGTGGTTGCCATGTCAATATCGAGTTACCTGACCTACTTCAATTCACCGAACCACAATGGACCGACCCAGCAGTCACACAACTCCCCCCCCCCTCCCATTGCACAGCCCACTGACCTGGAACATGAAAGCACGCCCATAACGCCCATAGGTGTAGCATTGCGTAGCAACGCGCCCAATTTTGGAACAACGGTCGAACTAATCTTAAATTTGCATCATATATATATTAAATAATTTGGCGCAAATAATATAGACCCTATGATACCCATCTTAAACTTAATGCGAAATGGTTACCAGACATTTATTCTGTCCTATAAACTTGCGCAGCGCCCGCGGGGGAGGTGGGAGGGGGCCTCCTCAGTGTATAGGTTAGCGCATTCGACCCCGGATAGATAAAGCCTCCATTGTGTAGCGGATAGTTTGCGGGAGCACGGAAGAAGTACAACGTAAGAACACATAACACCCACACATAACACAATCCATTCGCCATGAAGCCCTGGTGCAAGTATTGCAATGGCACTTGCAAAAGTAACCGACAGCAAAGTAGCGTGATAGTCGAAATACTTACACGTCTGAGGGTTAAGATAAAACTGTCGCCACATACGTCACGTTAAAACTGTCGTCATATACGTCATGTTAAAGCTGTCGTCACATACGTCACGTTAAAACTGTCACCACATACGTCCAGATAAAACTGTGACCGCATAAGTGGTGGTCCAGTGTGAACAGAGGGTGGAGATGGGTCGTCGCTATACGCTAACGAATGATGTTTAGTTTTAATGTCATTACGTTAAAATGTCGGAAACCAAAACTGGTCGCAGTTTTTCTACGACAACAGATTTCCCCCGCAGTTATAGCAAAAGCCCAATTCAAAAATCATCAAAATTGTAATCGACATATATTTATCATTCATTAAAAAAACTCAGTCAAAGTAGTTGTGCGCGTGCAATAATGGTTCACCAATAAAGCATTAAAATAACGAGCCTTGTGTATTTAGCATATCAACTTACTCATTGTACCATTTTGAAATAGCGATACTTGAGAACGGGCTTTTCCTTTGTTCGCGGGATGCCGTGTATACTGGGTTCTCGGCACTGATCTGTAGAAATCTGCGGCGCATGTGTCTTATCGTGTTGCTGAGGGCCGCCCTGGCCAGCGAGTAAGCGTGTATATTGAGTAGCCGAAAACAATGATGTAACGTAGGCGTGAGCGAGGTGAGAAGAAGGCAGAAAGTGGATTATTATGTCAGTAGTAATTCAGAGTGATATATTGTCGACGTTCAAAACACGCTCGTTTTTCGTCGCTGCTGGGGGTCTAATCATGTCAAATATGTGGGGTCGAATCATGTCAAATGTGTGGGGTCGAATCATGTCAAATGTGGTAGGATGAATCATGTCAAATACGTGGGGTCGAATCATGTCAAAAGTGTGGGGTCGAATCATTTCAAATACGTGGGGTCGAATCATGTCAAATATGTGGGGCCAAATCATGCCAAATATGTTGGGTCGAATCATGTCAAATGTGTGGGGTCGAATCATGCCAAATATGTTGGGTCGAATCATGTCAAATGTGTGGGGTCGAATCATGTCAAAAGTGTGGGGTCGAATCATTTCAAATACGTGGTGTCGAATCATGTCAAATATGTGGGGCCGAATCATGCCAAATATGTTGGGTCGAATCATGTCAAATGTGTGGGGTCAAATCATGTCAAGTGTGGTAGGTCGAATCATGTCAAAAGTGTGGGGTCGAATCATTTCAAATACGTGGGGTCGAATCATGTCAAATATGTGGGGCCGAATCATGCCAAATATGTTGGGTCGAATCATGTCAAATGTGTGGGGTCGAATCATGTCATATATGTGGGGTCGAGTTATTTCAAATACGTAGGGTCGAATCATGTCAAATATGTGGGGTCGAATCATGCCAAATATGTTGGGTCGAATCATGTCAAATGTGTGGAGTCCAATCATGTCAAATGTGGTAGGTCGAATCATGTCAAAAGTGTGGGGTCGAATCATTTCAAATACGTGGGGTCGAATCATGTCAAATATGTGGGGTCGAATCATGCCAAATATGTTGGGTCGAATCATGTCATATATGTGGGGTCGAGTTATTTCAAATACGTAGGGTCGAATCATGTCACATATGTGGGGTCGAATCATGCCAAATATGTTAGGTCGAATCATGTCAAATGTGTGGAATCCAATCATGTCAAATGTGGTAGGTTGAATCATGTCAAATATGTGGGGTCGAATCATTTCAAATATGTGGGGTCGAATCATATCTGATATGTGGGGTCGAATCATGTCAAATATGTGGATACGAATCAGGTCAAATATATGGGGTCGAATCATGACAAATGTGGTTGGTTGAATCATGCCAAATGTGTGTGGTCGAATCATGTCAAATGTGTGGGGTCGAATCATGTCAAATGTGTGAGGTCGAATTATGACAAATGTGTGGGGTCGAATCATGTCAAATGTGTGGGTCGGATCATGCCAAATGTGTGGGGTCGAATCATGTCAAATGTGGTCAGTTGAATCATTTCAAATATGTGGGGTCGAATCATGTCAAATGTGCGGGGTCGAATCATGTCAAATGTGTGGGGTCGATTGATGTCAAATACGTGGGGTCGAATCAGGGTCACCAGGGCCAATAACTTTAAAACCACAAGGGCGATACAACTATAACTTGCCCCCATTTTGCCCTGATTCAGGGGACTTGAAAAAGCAAGTCGTGTTCCAAGGCCAAAACAGGGCGCAACTAAGGCGTCTTTATTGTCATTTATTGAAAATTTGGCTGAAAAGCCGAACAAGGCTAAATGGGGACGAAATCAAGGGCAATTTACGGGTCTCTGGCCGACGTTTTCACCGCCCTGCGGCTTTAGACTTACGACACGGACAGGATAATGGCCCCGGCTGGGGCCCTTTTTTCCCCCTGATATCCGACTGTTTTGACCGCGTTATACTTCCTGGCCCTGGTCCCCTATTTTTGCACCTGTTACTGCCCACCATCTCAGATAACGTGATGCCCTAGCCGGAGGGCACGTGTATTGTTGTGTTCTTTCTTAATTCAAAGAAAAAAAATTGATCATTTACAATTACGGACACAGATGGAATAGAACTCATTATGCTCCTGATATTTGTACAATTCTTTCAATATCTCCACAATGTGATACCAACTTGGGTACTGATTTATAAGTGGATAAAAACCTTTCCAATAACCCTATGGTATAGGGATCAGTTTTGTTTCACTATTATCATATTCAACCCAACATCGGTAGATGCAAACACATATAAGAGAGACGGTTATACTATTAATGTCATTTTGCTCCTTAAAACTGAAAACGATGGAGGCACTAAACTTGTTGATACTTATAATCATGGCACGTGTTGCATATTCGAGAGCAACATAATGTCTTATACGGAGATCTTATTGGCCCATTAGCCGCCAACCATTTATATTGGTTGTTGGTTGGAGCCCTGTCCCCTGGGGTTACGAAGAAAGACATGGGATCTTTATCCTGCGACCACGCAGACATGGCCACAGCGGGGCTGGAGCCACCGATCCACGCGCAGTTAGGCTCTCAGGCGGCCTGAGCACTCAATGCGAGCGCTCTAACACACTGAGCTATCGCGCCGGCCCCGACTGACGGGGACATTTGACAAAGTCATAGCGTTGCCATCCAAACGCAGAGGGTCGGTGAGCCTTGTACGCAAAACGTTATGATGGATCTCGTGGCATCATAAAACATCATTAATAATGTATCAGACGCTATTTAGTAGACCTACCATGCTTTTATTTTCTTGGTATCAAATTAAGAAAAATACATACATATTACAAAAGTTACAAAAACTGAACTAATATTACCTTGCTAATACGCATGTTGTGCTTTTCACGATGTTCAGTAAGAGTGCATATATATATATTGATGACATTAATACAAGTTACCACATGAAGTCTTTTTATGAGCTGAACCCATCACAATGAGAATGCTCACCTGAGCTTTTAATTAGATTACACACGGCCTGCAGTGAACAAGAGCCCAATTATGGGCATGGCCCAGACATGTATCATATACTGATTACTCAAAAATGATTAATGCAACTACGCGTGATGATAATAATACAGTTGATTAAATCGCGATCTTGGTGAAATGCGCATATCATATCGCATTTCGTATTATAACAATTGTATATCAATTATGATGTCACTTAATGCAGGTTCAGGGTGTCAGCAGCTCAACAAATTTAACTGAGCGGATAATTTTTCCTTTGGTACTTCATCAGTCATGTTAAAATCGAGTCAAAATTCTTTTATTGATTATAATCAAACATTAATCAGTAGAAAGTGTCACGGAAACATAAAGCAGCAGTGAAGGTGCATAGCCAAGGACGAACGACTGAATCAAATACAGGCGTCCACTCAGCCCCCGGGTAACTATTTCATTATTTTCAAGGATTTCATCGCCCATCCATACAGGAACAACGACCACTGGGGGCCATGCTACAGGTGCTTCTGGAGTACCATCTAACCGATGGTCTTCTCAGGGTATATAACCCCCCCCCCCCAAAAAAAAAGAACAAAAGAACAAAAAAAGCTACATCATTTAAGTGAGGTCCGGGTTGTGCGCTATTAACAGCTGGGGCTCACTGCACACCGCGTCCTATTGCTATGATACCACAGCGATTGGTGGCCGGGTTCGAGCCACACCTGTTCAAGCCCACCCCCCCCCCCACCCACCCACCCACCCATCCCCCACCCCCACCCCCACCCCGCCCACACTACTATTCTGGCCTCCTAGCATAATTTCAGCTAGATGGATCCCCAATTAGATGGAACACATTATTATTGTCGCTACATTAAATTATTTGAAAAACAAACGCGCTGATATACTGTTACTTTCTCATTCTCTAAACAGGAGACATCATCAAGTTGGTAGATGTTCGCATTAAATACTTCATTTAAAAATAATGTTGTTTATTACTTTTTTTATTGATATACTACTCACAATTTGCTAAGGATCACCTCTGTGCGGAGATATCTGAGTGTGACAGGTGACCGTGTAATACCCTTTTAGTCAGATATCATATCAAAGTGTTTCACCTGTGCCTTAACTGTGTCCGATGCAATGGCCAAACATGGACCCTTGTTTTTCATCAGGGTTGAACACGGTTGAAATAAGATGACGAAACAGACGATTCGCATATTATTCCCGCGGATAAGGCTGCAGTTTTGTCACATATCGAGTAACCGTCTCGATATTGCCGACCGGCAGGCAAACAGAAAACGCGCCCAGACACAGCAAGCATGGATCAATTGATTGATAATTATTTTCCTATTCGGTACCAGGATCAGGATTACTCTCTTAGCCATACTGCTACCATAATGCCACCATAATTATAATTTATCACCCCAGAAGGATCACACTTTATACGGCAACAAAAGCTAAAGGTCGTCTGACATCTCCATCATTTTCTTAATTAGGCTTGTTTCGGCTGAAGAGTGCCGGGCAAGATGAAACCATCATCCAACACGTCCATGAGGTCCAGCATTTTTTGCATCAGCTTCAAATCAGCAGTGTCCTTTGGGGTGATTTCAGGTACCGGCATGTCCTTAACCTTGTGTCTGGCGATGGCCGAACCCTTCTGGGAGTCCCTGTTCATGTCCCGTAGACCCAATCCTATCAACGCTATTGGTAGACCGCAGTGCTCGAACAGCAGGCTGACAACTTCCGCCGGTTGCCGAATCAGGTCTTCGTAGCGGACGGCGGCAATGTGCATCACTCCTTCCGCTTGATACTTGATGTATTCCTTGATCGTCAGCATCGGCATCAGCGCCAATTGACAGACCGGCTTAAATGGGATGTCGCTGGTATTGAACGGTGCGGCGTGGCGGCGTTGGGCGCCTTGTTCAATCATCATGTTTGTCGCTAGTCGCCTGCTTGTAAGGCTTAACACGCCCATAACGATAAACATCGGCAGAGATATTAATTTCGAAGCGGAACGCACCGTGGCTTTTATATTCCTGTACATGAATATGTAGCGAGCTTCCGGAAAAACTCTCGCCAGGAATGGAGTCAAATAAATTGACGGTGGTTGTATTTTGACAACATGCGCCTCGATGGTGGACGTCGTGGGTGGTTTACACAGCAATGTGATAGCGCTTCTGATGAGGTTCCCGGATTCCTGGTCGTTTGGTCGGCAGTGATCACGAAGCAGGTCGTTGAGGACCGACGGTTCCGAGTAGGCCACACAGCGGTCCGTGTCCTGGAAGATCTGACAGGCCAGCGTCGATCCGCAGCGAGACGTGTTCAGGATGAAGATGAGTTTCTCCTTGGGACGACCCCCGAGTTCGGCAGCCAGACGGTGAGCCACGTGGATTGGTACCAGCAACACTTTCACGGCTCTCTTGTATTGCGCTTCTCTCGAGAAGGCGAACGCCTTGACATCCCATACCGAATTCTCACCTTCAGATTGAACAAAGACAAACTCTCGCGGAGTGATACAATACAGCGATATGTCACCCCTGAATATATATTCAGGTTGCTCAAATCGCTCGTGATATAGGATGAAGTCAGACACCCTGTTAATGTAAGCATGCGGGTCTATTTTATATCTGCACATGATTCCAAGTACTTGAACAGAACCTCCGTAATTTGCATTCATTCGGCTGTTCAATATGGCACGATGCGTGCCATTGACCCGCCAGATACAAGTCTGTATGATATGGAAAACGCATCTCAGACACACGTAGGGGATGTTCTTCATAACGGCCACCAGGGACCGGATCAGAATCAGAAGCAGCATCTTGCTCATGGCGCCTTCAGCTAATCTGCAAAATAAAAAGTAAAATGGAGAAATTAAAAATGTTATTACGGTTAGGGTACAGATTAGAGAGCAGGGATTACCTTTTCCGATCTCCGTGATTGGCATCCAGGAAGTCTTGGAGAGTCGCTAAGAGCCTTTGGCAGTTTTTAGGTGTCGTTATCTGTACAATTTCTGATTCAACGCAAAGACCCTTTCCTTATTTACCGCGATCCGTTATAGTAGTCTGTGAATTCCTCGATATTCGCGATATCACATTTAAGGCGTTATTTTCGAGCCCGTCTCCATCAGTACTTATCTTGGAGATTCGATATTGCTCTCCCTAATTCTTGGGGATTCGCGATTCCGCCCGCCCCCCCCCCCCCCAACCAGAGTAGTGCCCTTTCGCTACTGTTTCCATATTCATCTGAACAATTACTCTGGCATCCTAAATTTGAAACACAAATAGGATTTAAAAAATGTCAATATATGTGTGTATGAAATTCATATGTCAACATGCTTCGCAATGTGTGGCTTTGGTAAGTTAGTAATTATCATACCAAAGGTAAAGTCAAGTGCGTTTGCCAGCAATCTTCAGCGCCATCACTAGATCTATAGTGAGTAATTGAACTACAGTGCACCATTACACCTTTTAACACGGAGGCATATTGGGTTATCGGCCAGGCCTTAACCCTTTCGCCACTTTAGCAAGAAATTCGCCGCAACTTTTAGTGGTTGGTGAGAGGGACGCATGCTATATATAGTAGTTGCGCGATTTCAGTGTTTGGATTTATGCAGCTTCACGTGGTTCAGCTGGGCGGTCCGTATGGCCGTTAGCGCTATGAGTCAGCCAACATTGTTTCGGTTGCCATACACACGTGGTTGGAAGCATACCGTGATCATGCATGTTCCCGCAATGCGAGCAGATGGAGCTCACATATGCATCACATGACGGCCAACCTCGAGGTTTATCTCAGCGGTGCTAGGGTCGAGATGGTTTGGGAGGGTTTTATAGGCTCACTTTCATATTTGTGTAACTAAGGGTTAAACGGGAAGCCAATTCCGGCTGTAAGGGCAATGACCTATGAGATAATATAATCTAAAGATAGTTTCCTCAAAGACAAAGAAAGGCGGCGCAGACGTTTAATACCCCCCGGCCTCCTATCAACCAATCAGGATGATGGACGCTACGCGGGGCTCTACGTCACGGGGGAGGGTGATGGCAAACATGTGCTTGTCATTACAGGCCAGCCGATATGAAGAGATTTCTTGTTTCTACGTTGCATTCACACGTGGAACGTGCATATGTGTTTTTTTAAACTCTGGGAAAGAAAAGGGGACGTCCCTGATCAAATAATGTATTTTGCAGCTGTGAGCCGTTTAAATGGTTCCGTGAACTGATTCCGGTTTGGGGGTACACGACTCGTCACCGCCCCATGTACAAAATATACTAATTATTATACTACTATATAATACATTGAAATACTATAATGACTCTAGGGTAAGCGACACAACGTCTGCTGTATGTTCCATCCACGAACAAGCAGGGGCCGTCCCGATAGCTGAGTGGGTTACAGCGCTCGCATTGAGCGCTCTGGTCACCTGAGAGCCTAACGGCACCTAGAACGGTGGTTTCAGCCCAGCTCTGGCCATGTCTGTGCGGTCGCCGGATAAAGATCCCATGTCCTTCCTCGCAAAGAGTACAGGGTTACCCCTGGGGACATGGATCCATTCTCCCTTCCTTCCCCCATTGACGCGATAGGACCAAAAGTTGTTAAAGCGTCTTGAATACACAAGCAGCCAGCCATGCACTTACGCCTGCCCCTGAGCCCGAAGCGTCGCCGGTGCATGCCTCGCGGACACGCTCCAATGCACTGACTCATGCTCGCTGACCGTGGCACGCCGTACACTGTGCACAGCCTGAGTATTGGGCACCCCTTGCCAGTTGTGCGTGGTGCAACTCGTGCGCCGAGTATAGAGGAAAATGTAGTGGGCGAAAGTTTCACACTGGTTATATGTTGTAGTAGTTGTAGTTGAATATTTCGACCTCGATTAAAACATTACCTTGAAGCCCAGCGAAATACCCAGCCCCGGCATGTAAGGGCGCCCCATTATTTCGGTCCATCTCTCATCCATGTAAGAACCCACGTTTTTTATGTATTAGTGTACTAAACGTTAGGCGTGAGTAATACGTGAGCTATGCTGAAACAATGGTTTGCCCTTACATGGAAGAACGACCATTATTTCCACCATCTGACTTCTGAAGGTAGTGTATACTCAAAACACGATATCGCTAAGTACCTGCCAGTGCGGACTATATTTAAATCGAGTTGGATCCATAGATCGACACATTTTGCTGCTTTGGTGACCTGTTCGGGTTCCGTAATCTGGCTAGAGTGCATTTTGGCATCGTATTGTGTGCACGACGTGCGCCATGTTTGATTTACTGTTCTTCCTTCGTGTTATAACACCCGGACATATATAATAGTCCAGTGGTAAGTCGACGAACAGCGCATAGCTGACATAAACCGAATATGTCCCCGTGGTAAAGTGTGGCATGGCGAACTGTAGTAGCTTATTTGGCATTGCTTGGGATGTAGCTACTTTACAAGGTCATCCGACTTCTCAGATGGCGTATAAACAATGTCAACTAACCTCTCAGACTGATGTCAATATGGCACAAGCGTCTGATGTTGACAACACAAGCGTCAATTGGGAAGTGGATCAACTTCAGATCAACCAGTTGTGGGTTTAGCGCCTTAGCACCTGCACCCGGGATCAGTTTTATCCAGTATCATTTTCTGGAGGTGTATTAGTCTTCATGGAGTGGCCCACACACTAATGTTTGGTTTCAACAGCTGCCGAATCCGCAAAACAAGAATGGGAACTGAATCAGCCAGACGTAGAGTTCTTCGTTGCCTCACTCATATCCTTTGGTTCAGTAAGTTGGAGGCATGTAGTGCTTCACAACTGCCAACTTTTCAGCCGAAGGCCCTGGCTACGACTGGGTGAGTAAGCGGCCCAGGCACGATGCTCCGCTTCGCTCTATCGTTGCGTGGCCTATTTAATGCATCAAGCCTCGCCCGCAGTGGTAGTTTTCCGTTGGAGGAGACGCGGGGCGGGGGGCAAGGGTGGTCGTGTTCCCAAATCACGAAGAGTCAATTTATTTATTCCCAGGTCACGACGAATTAAATGGAGAACTCTCAGCATACAATACAAGGGGCGGCTACATGATATAAATTGACGATTTCCCAATTCACTGTTATTTAGTATTCAAATTCTCAGTTCGCGATTAAAGTCAATCTTCTGTGTTTCCACGCTTATATTATCCAACTGTAACGCCCCAAATAGTAGAAGGGCATACTTTTTCCACTTGTTTTCGCACCTACCAATTTTACTTCTTCGAGCGAGGAAAGTGACGTCAAAGGGGAATTCAAACGCATGTGCTTTTGTATTGAGACTCAGATTCTCTCTGCTCATTGGCGTGAACTCCACAAAATGCACTCAACCATGAGGACAATACACGCCCCCGACCACAGATGTCTACGCACTGCATCAAAGCTCACCTGTCAATCTTGTGACATCATTGGGGAATTTCTAAACAAAAAGCTCAGATGCAATGCTCCCAGAAATAAACCCGCCGGGTCTCACTTTTGCTACTTTGACGAACGAGTTTATAGTGATATCGTGGAATAAAAAATGTAAGCTCCCACTAAAACAAATTTGTTATTTGTTATATCTTCCGTAAACCAAGTTAACTCTGAGCAAGACAAAATCGTAGCACGAACACTTTAATGAAATTCTTTGATCACGACGGTTGTCTAATATCTCATTCCTAGTTCACGAACAATTATTTTTCTCGTTCACAGCTCATGAATAATTATTTTCCTCATTCCCAGTTCACGGTGAAATGAAAAGCCCGTTTTCGAGGAACAGAAATACCCCTTGCGCCCCCCCCCCCCCATCCCCTCCGGCCCCCCTTCCGTTGGGAGGCGAGCCTGTGATATACACAATGTCATGCTGGTCGCCTCACACGTATGTACCCCATCCACACCCTTCAAGTGTCATTTAAAATGTAAATAATTAGATAATAGCATTAAGCATTAATAACGTGTAAGATAGTCAACAAAGAGCAGCAACAGTAACTTCACCCTACATCACCGACTTTATGCTGGCTGGATCGCGCGTGGCGCCAATGACAACAAGAATTCAGTGGGACACTGATGATGAAATCTTTTGGGTCATAGAGCGTGTCTTTCTGAACCTGTTGATCCAACCCGGGACGTTGTACGCTAATTATTAGTAAAACATAGGTCATTTATTGATTTCAGTAACTTGACTTTTGGACATGTTGAGTTGCCTGGCTTGATCTCCACAATCAAACAATCAAACAAATCACGACCGACCGACATATGCCGAGAATTGAAAATTGTCGTCATAATAAATAAAACCGGCCTCAGTGGAGGCCGGGAAAGGGGGCCCCAGCGTTCAGTGTCGATTTTTCAAAATGCTCAGTGTCGAAAACTGAAATTTAGCTTAGATTTTGACATATACAATATGCACATTATCGATGTATGTATATCAGGCTCCAAGTCGTATATGCATACATTCTACTGATTAAGACACTGCTAAGTTCTTCCCAAATAGTTATGCCCATGTTGACCGAATGCGACGTACTCAAAGTTACTTATGCAGCAATATTTCCACTGACAAACTGTTGTGTTTGGAAATGATGCATTGGTGCTCTTATTTTAAAGGAAATCACTAACTTTGCACATTAACAAACTAAGACATGTTGTTGAACTTTTTTTCGATCAGGCTGAACACTAGCATAGGGAAGAAAGGTGGCTTACATCTGATACAAATTCATAAACAAGTTAATGTATTCAAGACTGAAAGATCTTTATAATACATGTGGAAAATTGGTGTATGGCCACCTTTAAATTCAAATGTCATAATATTTTCTTTCACCTGATTGCTTGTTATGGCAATAGGGTCCCAGGTAAAATCATGTCGGCGGTGAAGACGTCAGGGAGACCCATCTTCTCTTGGAGAGCCTGCATGGCTGCCTCATCGTCCTGAGTAATATCAGGCATGTCCACGTTCTTCACTTTATCCCGAGCGATGGGCGAGTTTTTCTGCGAATCTCTACTGAAATCCTGCATGGCGGGTTTGACCAACGCTACGGGGAGACCGCAGTGTACAAACAAGCGTTCCAATAATTCCGTAGTTTTCCAGATTAAGTCCTCATACCGAATCCCGGCGACAGGGACTTGACCTTCATCGCGAACTGCCAGGTAATTCCGTATCGCTGCCATGGGTAAGAAAGCCATCCGCGGAATAAACCCGTATGAGCCTTCATATACGAGGGGCAGCGGTTTGTGCTCCATTAGCAAGCCGTGTGTGGTGAATAAATACCGGAGCAGTTTCTTGTTAGTGGCTTGCGCAAGACCGATCATGACTCCCAATGGAGAGGCGCCCATAGCCCTGATGTAAGACAGGGTCGTCGCCTTGACGTCCCTGTACATGAACACGAAGGATGAATCGGGAAACAGCCTATACAGCGTTGGTGCCAACAGTATACACGACATAGTCATCTTGATCACATGGGCGATAATGGGGGAATTGCTTTTGCGCGGTTTCCACAAAAGAGCCATGACTGTGTTGATTAATTTATCGGCATTCGCGTCGTTAGGTTTGCATGCATCTCGGATAATCTCATTGAGGACTGACGGTTCTGAGTACGCCATACAGCGACCCGTGTCCTGGAAGCTCTGACAGGCCAGCGTCGAGCCGCAGCGACCAGTGCACAATATAAAGATAAGCTTCTCCTTGGGACGCCCTCCGAGCTCGGCAGCCAAACGGTGAGCCGCCTGTATCGGAAGTACAAATACCTTGAAGGCATTGCGATATTGAGCCTCCTTGGAGAACGCGAATTTTTTGACGTCCCACACACTATGCGGACCCTTGCACTGCACAAACACAAACTCGCCTTGTGTGATGCAATAGAGCGATATATCATCGTTTAGCAGATACTCCGCATCCTCAAAACGATCGTGCAATAGCACAAAATCAGTCAAGAAATTTGCACATGCAAGGACGTCGGGTTTATATCTTCCTATGACGTTCAGTACCTGCACGCATTTCTTGCAGTTATGAGCTGTTGATCTTGTGATTTTCAGTTCATCGGATGTTCCATTTGCCCACCAGAAGGCGTTTTGCATCGAATGCAGACAATAGCGTAGACCGAGGTACGGCAAATACATCAAATAGGCCGCTATGGCGTGCAGCAGAATGTACAACATCTCTTCCGACGCTCGTTCTGTAATTTATATAAAAGGAAGGCAATACATCATTATCATATTATGCATGGTACGCGACTCAGTGTCGGTCGCGAACCCCAACAGATCTAAACTACCGTAGAATAGGGCTGTACAGTTCTCGCAGGTTCTATTTTCGGTTTAGGTCTTTTGGGGACCAACAAAAAAACACGTGCTGTTAGAACGAGTGCGCATCCCGCTGGTGTCTTGCTAAAGCTGCGTGACGCGCACTCATTGTAGTCAACGTTTGAATGTTGAGAACCGGCCGGCTGCGCGGATTGTGCGTGAAGAATTGAGCGTGATTCATTCGATGAGACTGTTGAAAGCGTTGTATTTTTAGGCACTTTATCGATGTTTACATTTCTGCGACAAACCGGGCACCATTGTCTTCGCCTGGTAATTCCATATAAGGCACGTTGTTAACCATAGATACCGCGCGCAGACATCCGGATCTTGATGATTACTACGTCATACGACATGGAAAACCCCGCGCAAAACATT